>JAYESA010000562.1:95000-144154 GCA_036927795.1 Iris macrosiphon | reverse complement strand
TGCATTTGTGCAACAAGTTGTGGGCTTTCTTTGGGTTGGCTTGGCTTATCATTCGGGGAGTTCTGATTGCCTCAATGGATCAGTAAGTTGGCATAAAAGATCTGGTTATGCGGCATGTTTTGAGTAGAAACATTCGATGAGAATGAATCCTTGCACGAGTTGCTCGTCTAGCAATTGTGTTGGATAGAAGTTGGAATTTTGGCTGTGGCACATCGGTTGGGCATGTTTGGGTTTGGCTTAGAAATATCAGAATAGTTGGCACGAGTTGCTCGTATAACAAATGTGTGGAACCATTGAGTATTGGGTTGGAATACTTGGAAAAGATCGTTGCACGAGTTGCTCGTGTAGCGAAAGTAGCAATCAATTTGAGAATAGCTGGAAGTATTGAGAATGGGATATGGCACGAGTTGTATAACAAGATTGATAGAAATAGTTGGATAATTCAAGCGTTGCCTGAGTTTTGTGTCAAACTCGAATTGGGAAAGGCATGATCACGCATGAAGGGTGGTTCGAACGGATCTTGGATTCGTGAAAGAAAACGTAATATGAGTAGCGACTTGATTCGGAGTGGTATATGGGATACCACATTTTAAGCAAGGTATTAGAAATATTTTGGTTGGACATCTATAGGAATTGCCTGAATGGACTCGTGAAACGAGAATACAAGTTGGTTGGTGCAGTCGGCTGAGTTGGAAAGAATGAAAATAAAGCAAGCGAATATTGAGTTGAGTATATGGAGAATGGACCGATGCAAATGAAAACATTATTAGGCTTAAGAGATGGACGAGATCGGAATGAACAACTGGGTTACGCTTAAACGAGCGATGGGTGAATCGAATGATAGCGAGCACGGACTACGATTTTGGGCAACACATTTGAGCTGTTGGTTGAGCAATAAAACACGATTTGGTTTGGAGGGACAATACGATGGATTCACACAAACTTGGAAGATTTTGGATATTGCTACTCGAGAAGTCGACTCAGGTTTAGCAAAAATGAAATTTTGGGCAAGATGGTGCAACGATAATAAACAGGACATGAATTTAAGCAAGTCTTGAGTTTCGAGAATCATTGAAATCGATGGTGCGAGTAGGCGAACATAGCAATTCAAAAATTGATGGATTCAGGACAGAACGACGGATTGATGGAAGACAGTTTCAACGAGCGCGGCTCTCGGATTCGAAAGTTTGCTCGGATGGAATAGTTGGAATTTTGATTCGGATTTGCATATGAGATATAGCATAGTTTATAGTAACTGTCCATCGTGATGATTACAATTATCGAGTGTAGCTTCGGGACAGCTGACCCTAGCGACTTGTTCGCTGAATCGGATATGAATATGGTAGACCCATAGTATGACCCTTGAGGCGGCGTATTTGGGAATGCGTCGAGGGCAGATGTGAGCAATATAATTTGGCTTATCGACTGAGTGTTGGATTCGAGAGACCCTTGGGATAGCCTTCAGCTGAAGATACAGCCGGAAGATCGAAGCGATGGTGGAAGTAGCCTAGTCAACTGATGAGATTCAGAGTCACAGATTTATATCGATGGCATCGCCTCTGACTCATCGTGCCCTGGAAGGGAATATCATTCATGAATTGACGACTGTGAAACTAGCTCGTAAAGTTAAAGCAATGGCTCGTTCAGATCAAATTCTTACGAATACTGGAAGGGACAGATTTGCCTCAGATTTACAAGATGTCTCGAAACTTAGTCTGGGAAGCGTGCTCGCTCGGAAGAAAAAGGTGATGTCCTAATGCTTTGAGGCAGTGGAAGCAGCGCGAAGAACTATTCTATGGGCAACCTAGGAATTGTGGCGAGTGTGTCCACGTTGAAATCGTGGCGACACTATCCCTTGGCGTAGCGGCAAAATCTTTGTGGATCACACGAACCTCGATATAGATGTTCACCCTGTGAGATATTGAGATGGCAGGAAAGGTGTTGGACTGAGCTGATCTAAGCAAAGTTTGATATTTGGGTAAGTCGCCTAGCTTGGGTAGTATCAGTTGTGATAATCGTTTAGTGCATGAGATATATTTGAGATGTTGCTAGTGCGGATTCAGAAATAGTTGGATGGTTTGAGTTGGAACACGAACTCATTGAGTCGGTGGAAAATCTGCATAATTGAGAATAGTGCTCAAGCGAATGTGTTGGAATGGAAATCGAGATTCAGTTCAATTGGGAGTAAAGCAAATGGATGCCTCGAACATAAAGATACCCTTGTAACTTGTTCAAATTTGCTATCGTAAAGCTTGGTTGAAATGCATGTATTTTAGGGATGCCTTAAATATGTGTACGATCCAAAACTAAGCAATACGAAGAATTCGTATTGAGCTGCAAGGAGGAAGTAGGAATTCATGAAAATTTGTACGACCGTTCAGCAGAGCGAGATGCGGAGTCAGGATCGTGAATATATGAGTTGCATAGAGCAGATCCCTGGAATTGGATTGTGGCATGTGATAGGAATAAGTACCAGCACGGTTCATGGACGAACCTGATTCTAAGTGGTATATTATGTAACGCCCCACAACCGCTCGGAGCGTTACGCTGAGTCGGATTGAATAAATCAAATGCTGGTTACATTTGAAATGTTGGATTTCGGAAAGAAGGATTAATCGAGTTGGTTTCAATGTGCAGATGGCTAGCGGGTTCGATAGAAATCAGGTGTTCGTTCATAACAGTACTGAATAGCTGGATGGAAGCGATAATGCCGTCTTCCTTAATCCGATCGGTCGGATGATTTGGAGAGCACGGCCTGCTGGCACGGTCATACCAGTTGAGTAGATCGCGCTTGCATCGGACCACGGGTTCAAGGGATTGGCCGTATCGGCAGGACAGGATGCCTAACGGGATCAAACATTGTGAGTAGGATCTTTCCCTTCTCCTCTACTCCTTCATGCCTAATAATATGAAAATACGTAAAAGGCTTGAACACTTGGAATGAAATATTGGGAATCACTACACTGAGGCATGCATAGAGTGTACGTCGTTGGCTTGGTAGGATTGTGGCTTGAAATGATTTACGCGTTGGATAGTTGGAGCGATAGTTGGATTATACATTTGAGGCAGTCGGTTAGATAATTGGGATTATGCTTGGACGGTTGGAATTATACGAGTTAGAATGATACATTTGAGGCAATAGGAATATCGGGAATTTGGGCGAACGAACGTGCATCCGTACGCGAGTATCACTGAGTCGCTTTGTCTTACAAAGCGAGCAGTTGTGGTTCGAAACCGAACAACTGCATCGGCGAGGGTGTTGTGCCACTTATGGGGCATCGTGCCACGAATGGGGCATTATGCCACTGAAACGGCATTGGGCCATGGGATTGCTTTGAGCATGGGTGTTGCACCAATTCGGACTCTGTGTTGAGAAGAGGCATTGTGCCTATGAAACACTTGATATATTGGTGCCTTGGGCTATATATTGAGGTCGAGATTTGGATCTCTTTGTTGGATATGTTGGAAGAATGGTTATGGATATTTGGTTGGATATCGGTTGAACGAGTCTAGGATCGCTTGGTGGGGCGAGAATGTTCGATCCTCTCGTCATACCTACTTGGTGTTTGCATGTCACGGACAACCTGTATTGTACAGGGTTTGGTTTCCTCGAACGGGAGGTCCGGGGCACCGGGACCGTTCGGCCATGGAGGAGATAATTGGGTAACGCATCTTGGGTGCGGTGCTAGCGGTTGGATGCGATTCAGGTGGGTTAGCTACTTAGCGTTGTTTCGAATAGAACCGCATTTGATCTGTCCGATCAAAGTCCTTTATGGCTTGGCCAGTGACTTCATATATATAAGAGTTGGCTTGCTTTTCTTTTGTTGGTTTGGCTTTCGTGTAGGCGCAGCCACCTTGCCTCGACAAGAGTGTGCACTTGAGATTGGGATATGAACTTTGGTTGAGGATGGATATTGAGGCGAGACTGATGGTTCGATATGTTATCGTGCAAGCGATAGCATTGAGTTAGACGCATTGGATATACATAAATGCTTGTTGTTTGGTTTGAGATTGAATGCTTGCATGCGTAAACTGCTTTACTGCTTTCCTTAACATGTCATTCATATGCCATGAAACGAATCTAGGATTCAACTAGAAAGATCACCATATAACTGGTTGCATTCACTATTTTTACTTAGTGTCGGCTTAGACGAGTGGGTTACCCCGCTCACCAGTACGGTTGTGTACTGACCCACGTTTGTGGGCAATATTTCAGGTACGCAAGCGTAGTGGCGCTGGTTGGATATACGGGACAAGATGTATGAACTGTAAGTACCTTTGTGGGCTAGAGAAAAGAGCAAGAGCATTTCATCATCTCCGTGGCATCGCCTTTGTGGCATTGCCTTCGTGGCATTTCATTTGGACCCTATCGTGAGCTTCGCTGCGTATACTCTGTTTGTGTGCTTGGTACACTAAACGGCTTCCGCTGTAACTTGGCTGTTTCGATGATAACTTTGGTGTTTGACAACATCGCCTTATACGAGCGCAACTCCAGGCTCGTACGGCATCACGTCCCGATGGGAACGATCGTCCTGCGGAAGAGCTGCAACATGGTGATTCACGTTCAGTAGGGACTATCGAGCTTGCGGAAGATTGGGGCGTGACAGTAGTTTGGGGGGTAGTTTCTTTTTGAACTACCGGAAGTCTTCCTGGAACGTGAACACGGTTATAGATTATCGGTGGGCGCTAGGCTTCAGTCATAGTTGGAAGCTTTTCTGTACCGTCCCTCCCATGCATCGCAATCAATCGGGGATTAGGCTCGAGTATTCGGGTAGAGAGAAGACCATTCTCGAGTATTCGGGTAGAGAGAAGACCATTCTTTCTCCCGAAGCTTTTAATTGATTGGTCTGCATTAGACCATCCCATCTGCTGTACAGAAGCGAAGATCATTGCTTCTTGGAGCCCTACTTGCCCAGTCGGTTTGCCCGGCAGTTTGGGTATGATCAGTTGCACGTGGGCAATGCCGTCACCAGCTTCAGGTCCAGAGGTGGACTCATTGATGGAGCGCGGGGATGGCGATATTTTATCATGGGCTGTACTGGGGCAATTTTTATTGTGCCCGTCATTACACTCTCCACGGAGCTGCGTATCCTGCATTCGTATGCCCAGTTATATGTGGCAACGAACACCTTCCATCGCGATTTTGATATGCATGGAAGCTTTAGGGTGCCCTCTTCCAAGCCTGGGGGAAGAGTTGAAGTCCCATCGGTTTCTTTCGACGAGGGTGAGGAGTCCGTTACCCCGGATGAGCCTCTAGTGTCGGTCCCTAGGGGTGAAGTACCTCCGCCTGTAGGGGCTTTGGTAGTTTCTGGGAAGCGAAGGGCTCCTGCTCCCAAGGAAGCTTCCCCTCGTAAGAGGAAGAAGAAGACGGTAAATCGTTCTCTTCGGATTCCTGGGATTGATGCTCCTAGAGGTGAGCTTGCATCTCCCCGTGCTGGGGACGATTCTTTGATTGGAGGTTCCTCGCCTTTTAGAGAGGGACCTTCCACAGTTCCGGCTGGTGGTGCCGGAGAATCTCAGCTGGATGCCGCTACTGCTTCAGGTAGTAGAACGAGGTCGCCTTCGGGGCTGAGTATAATAAAGTTCCGTATACCTCTAGTCAGATCGGCATCGGGAGGGACTTCTGCCGCGCCTGCGAGCGCACCTAGCGCGATTCCAGCTGATGAGCCTCGGTTGGATTTTGAGGAGGACCTGGAAGACTACTTGCCAATGTCAGTTTGCAGACCCCTTTCTCCAGGTATGACAGCTCGCCTAGCATTATTAAGAAATAATTTAGCTGTACAGACTGCAGATGCGACGTATATGCCGTCGGCCAGGGGTAAATATCATCTTTTATGCCTCTTCTTTGGGAAAATTAATATTGCGTTGATATTAACTTCCTTTTGTCTTCTTTTCAGGGGAAGACCTCTTCGGGGAGGGTGATGTAGACGCGCCCGTTGGCTCTGTGTCGGGTCCTAGCGGTGATACGGAGGTACCTGATTTTAAAGAGGAGACCTCTTCGGTTGCTGGCTTGCCTGTCGAGGAGACTCTTGAGACATCTCAAGAGGAGGACGAGCCTGTCATTGCGATAGTGCCTCTTTTGAGCACGCCGGTCACTTCGTCCGGTATTGGCGATTCTTCCTTCGTCGTACCTCCTATTGAGGCGACGGCCGTGGTGACATCGTCTGTGATGATTCCTGGGGGGAAGTTATCACCATCGTGGACACTCCCCGCGTTCATGCGGACCTAGTTACGCTGACCGAGCAGTACATCGGGATCTTCTACACCACTTTGAGAACGCTAATGTCAATGGTGTTGGCGAAGAAGCAGGACTTTGCGTCGCTGAAGAGGTCCTCTCGGTTCTCGATAGAGGCGGTCAGGGAATTCGGTGATTCCGGGGTAGCTGACGCGCTGGAGACGATGGTTAATGGCTTGGAGCAACCCATTAACGAATACCTGCAGCTAGCTCGAGGCAATATTGAAGCTCTGGTCCAGGCCAGATACGACTCCTTGACTGCGCATCTTATTGAAAAGAAGGAAGGTCTGAATAAATTTATCGAGACCAATCAGCAGGAGATGGATAAAGGGAAAGTCGTCTTGGAGGAGACTCTTGCCCTTCAAACGAAGTGCCAGGCCGAGCATGACGGCAATGTAGCGAGGGTCCGCAAACTGGAGACAAAGCTTGCTCAGGCAAAGGAGTGGGCTTCCCAGTCATCGAAAGGTCTAGATATGGTGAATGGCCGACTGGTCGCAGCACAACAGAACTTGGCGAGTGCAGGAGTCGCCCGTGCCAGTCTCCTTCGGGCTAGAGCCGAACTGTCCCTCCTGATAGATGATGAGGCACGGTTGGAGCGGGTCCGCGCTGATGTCTTGGATTCCGGGGCTGAGAGGATGGCCGTACTGGCGCAGCAGCTTCGCGACCTGACCGCTCCCCCTTCATGATGTACTTTTGCTTTTTTGCTTTTCAATGTACTCTTGCTCTTTTCTGGGAATAATAAAGAGGCCTTTTATCTGACTTTGTGGACCCATCATTTCGGAATGTAAATGACAGGTTTGGGTAAAAGTGATATCAGAGGTAGTATGGACGTGATATACTTTCGGTAAGTTTTAGCATAGCAAATCTATTCAGAGGTCATACGGACATGACAGAATATGATCCAACTAGTTTCATTTTTGGAAGTGGTTTTGTCAGAATGAGATCACCTTATTCCACTTGAGCAGAGAAGGTTTAAGCATAGTACCTTTTCAGGAATTTGCCATTGATAGGAGCCATTAGCAGGTCTCCATTAGGCTGGGCTAACCTGTAAGCGCCGTTTGAGAACGTTGTCTCGATCACATAAGGGCCTTCCTATTTGGGTTGGAATTTGCCTTTACTCCTGTGAGTAAGAAATCATCGGCCTTCTTATAGCCAAAACTAGCTCGCCGGCTTTGAACACTCTTTCCTTTACATTTTGATTAAAAGTTCTGGAAATGCGTGCTTGGTAGAGCGCGATGCGCTGCTGAGCTTGGAGGCATTTCTCGTCTAATCCTTCTAGCTCTTGAAGCCTTAACAGGTCATTCTTTTCTTGAGTTAACTTGTTAGCCATGGCTATCCTAAGTGATGGGATTTGAATTTCGATAGGAAGAACTGCTTCACTCCCGTAGACCAATGAGAATGGCGTGCAACCTGTCGGTGCTCGTACCGTGGTGCGGTATGCCCAGAGATATTCTCCCAGCTTCTCGTTTCAATCTCTCTTATTTGAAGAGACGAACTTCTTTAAGAGTTTGATAATGGTTTCGTTGAAGGCTTCCGCCAACCCATTAGCAGCTGGATAATATGCCGTGGAGGCTATATTTTGTATCCGATTTTTATCGCAGAATCGGTAAAATGCATGGCTGATGAACTGAGGCCCGTTGTCATAGATTATCCTTCGGGGAACCCCGAAGCGGTAAATAACGTGATGCTTGATAAAGCTGGTAACGTTAGATATCTTTACCTCAGCAAGAGGGATCGCCTCTACCCATTTGGAGAAGTAATCCGTGATAGCCAGTATGAACCGGTGACCTCTGGAAGAAGATGGGTGAATAGGACCAATGATATCCATACCCCATGCTTCGAAAGGCCAGGATGCAACCGTAGGATATAGATGTTCGGACGGTTGATGTATGAAGTCTGCATGGACCTGACAGGCTCTGCATCGTCTGGCATACTGGATTGCGTCTACGATCATAGTGGGCCAGTAATAGCCCATTCTCCTGATATGATCATGTAGCTTAGGACCGGGTTGATGCGCCCCACATACGCCGTCGTGAGCTTCACGGATAATCCGCTGTGCTTCATCACCAGAGAGACATCGTAATAATAGCCCGTCATAAGACCGGCGATATAGGCATTGTGACAATGTATTGAAGTAAAAGCGTAATGATCGTCTTTTGACAGATATTGCTTCTTTATGATCTTCTGGCAAGATTTCGTATACTATGAAATCTATAAAGGGACTTCTCCAGTCTCTCCTGCGAGGATCTGTGTCCACCGTGTAGTTGTACTCGATGTGAAAGTTGTTTTTTCACACAGAATAGGTCTCTGTTAAGAAGGATTACCGAATTCTACCTTCTTATAGGGGTAGCTAAATCTGCAGCTAGACTGGCTAGGGCATCAGCTTCTAGATTCCGAGACCGAGGTACATGCTAAAGGAAGAATCCTTTGAATGTCATGGCTATCTCAACTGTTGCTCGGTGATAGGGGATAAGGTCGGGATTCCGGACTTCATATATTCCTCTGACTTGATGGACGATCAGCAGAGAATCACCGAAGGCTTCCAGAGATTCGACCCCCAGCTCTTTAGCGACTTGGAGAATATTCCGGACTTCATGTATTCCGCCACATTGTTAGAACAGGGCTCGCTAAGAGAATATGCTCGGTAGAAAACGAGTTTATCAGGAGTGACTAGGACGATCCCTACTCCTGAAACCACATTTCTCCTGGGACCAGTCCTGGAGGCGCCATCGAAGAACAGTTGCCATGCATCGCCTTCCGTTGCAGAATTACACTCTGCAACTTCGTCGGGAATGTCCTCGTATAGTTTGGAGACCTCCGGGATGGGATGAGCAGCTAGAAAGTCAGCCAATGCTTGGCCTTTGACGGACTTCTGAGGGACGTATACCATGTCATATAGCGTTAATAACATTGCCCAAGTCGCGAGTCGGGAATTAAGGACACTTGGCTTGCTCATCAGTACCCGAAGTGGATTGATCCTGGAGATGATATGAATGGTTTGGCCTGTGATATAGTGTCACGTTTTCTGAATAGCGAACATCAGAGCCAAGCATTCTTTCTCTACAGGGTTGTACCGGTGTTCGGCTCCGACCATCATCCTGCTGAGGTAGTAAATAGCCTGCTCGTGGTCCATATCGTTCTTTTATGCGAGAAGAGCTCCCAGAGAATGATCCATTGCTCGAACATATAGCACGAATGGCCTTCCTATGACGGGAGGTACCAGAACTGGTGGGCTAGTGAGGTAGCGCCAGATATCTCTGAACGCTTGCTGACAGGCTTCGTCCCATACGAAGGATACCCCTTTCTTTATGAGATGAGAAAAGGGCTGGCATCTCCCGGAGAGGTTGGATATGAATCTTCGGATATAAGCCAGACGACCTTGAAATCCCCTGAGTTCCCTCAAATTACGGGGCAGTCGCATTTCTAAGATGGCCTTGACTTTATCAGGGTCCACTTGAATGCCTTTGGCGGTGATGACAAATCCCAGAAATTTTCCGCTAGATATCCCCAGAAAAGACTTTGTAGGGTTCATTTTGAGTTGATGTTGGCGCATCAATTCAAATACCGTCTTCAAGTCTCGGATGTAATTATCCTTGAGGCAGCTTTTGCCAGCTACATCGTCCACGTAACACTCCACTGTCTTGCATAAATGTTTATGGAATATGCCACTCATAGCTCGTTGATACGTAGCCCCGGCGTTCTTTAATCCGAAGGGCATGACCGTATAGCAGTATACCCCCAGTGGTGTCCGGAAGGCTGTATGCTTCTCGTCTTCAGGATGCATCTTGATCTGATTGTATTTCGAGAATCCGTCCATGAAAGACATGCGTTCAAAACCGCATGTATTGTCGATCATGACGTCTGTGATGGAAAGAGGGAACTCATCCTTGGGGCAGGCTACGTTCAGATCTCGGTAATCGATGCAGATCCGTACTTTCCCATTCTTCTTCATGACCAGGACAACATTGGCGACCCAGTCGGGATATTGTTCTTCATGGATGAAGCCGCAGGCTATCAACTTCTTGACTTCAGCTTCAATGGCGTCCATCATGTCCGGGCGAAACCGGCGTTGGTGCTGCTTCACAGGCTTTGAATCGAGCAGTATGTTGAGTTTATGAGTAGCCACCTTTGGATCAAAAACTGGCATATCCTCATAATTCCATGCAAAGACATTGATATATTCTTTTATCAGCTGGGTAATTTCTTTCATTTATTCTTCGGAAAGGTCGTCACTGATAAATATCGGCTTTGGTGAAAGTTCATCCCCTACGTCAATCTGGATAACTTCATCTTTAGTGGGAGGTTCTCTCTGCTCGAAGCAAAACTCCCATTGTGTATCCATCTGTTGAGCCCAAGCGTCATTTTCGAATGGTTCGGATTCTTGTTCGTCTGATTCGAAGGAATCCGTCGCTACCATATTTGCTGATAATGTTTACTCGAGGGCATGAGATGAGCCGGAGGGCGATGAGCCATCTTGAAAATAGGAAAAGATATCCTCGTTCGACTTGGAAGTCGTAAGGGAGGTGGCATACCCTAACCCGGAACGGGTTTGTTGATAGTGGGGATTGCCAAGCAGCGGTGTTCGTCTGCCTTTCCCGTAGTTGAGACCTGGTTCCATCCTCAAGTTGTAACCCATATTTTGCATGATCTTCAAGGCTTGCGGGCTGTACCTATGAACTTGCATTTTACCATAGTCATCATCGAAGGAATCTTCTTGTATAGTCTGTTCGTTGTGCATGCGGCCGAAGACTATTGAACGCTGACCATTGCGGGCAGGTGGAACAATGAAGATAGAATCCTCATGTGGTCCATATGTCGTGGTGACATTGGATGATGATGCCACTTCCCATATGTGCAGGTGATAGGAATCTATAGCTGCCAAGAATTTTTGTGCTTTAGGCTCTATATCGTCCTGGGGGGGAGGATTCCTGATTTGGAATCTGGACGTCAATATACTGGAAAAGAGGTCATTTATTATTATCAGAAACCGTATTCCTGGTTGCATTTATATCACTCGGCTGCTTGTTGCGCCGAAGGTTGATGATTAAGGGCGAAGGCTGTTGTCTCAGAGTGATCACTAGAGGATCACCCCCTTTCCCTGACCTGGTCTTGTTCAGGTGGATATCCATAGGCTCTGTGGCTTTTGGACGGGTAGTCCGTCCTTTCACCTTGATTGACAGAGGTTGCTTGGCAGAAGGTTCTTCAGGCTCCCGGTGGGATTCCTTCTCTGCTTGGGCCGATACCTCTTCCGTGTAGTCTTGAGAGTATAACACGGCGTCGGAGTAGTAGGATTCTACTCCTTTAAATGGGTTTAGGTCGGCAACCTTCGTTTGTACTGTCCCTTGGGCGTCTACATATTTTAAGCATTGATGTAGAGTCGAAGGAACAATGTTGTGGTCATGGATCCATGGTCTTCCCAGCAGGATGTTGTAGGACACTTCTGAATCGATGACGTAGCATGTAGCCGCCGATCTGAGGTTGCCAATCTGGATCCTCAGGCAAATTTTTCCCAACGGCTTACTTTTTTCCGGCGTTGAAACCCACAATAGTAGTGGTGGTGTAAGCCAGTTCGCTGGTAGGAATCCTCAGCGGTCTAAGCAGACTATGAGGAATGATGCTGATTGAGGATCCCGGATCTATGTGAATCCGGTCGACCTCCATGGAACCGACGTACCCGGTGTGGTACAGGGGTCTGTCATGCCTGTTATGTTTTAACAGCATGTCGTCTTGAGTAAAAGTGATGTTTGGGACCACCTCCATCACACTGTGGCATCGGGGACACGCCGCGGGTTCTTCATCGGGGGACTTGAGTTGGGTCAAGTATGTATCCGCCTGCATCAATGCTTCACTCAGGGCTAGACGAGTGTCTTGGGAGAGCCTGAGTAGCTCGAAGATGGACAACCTGGCTGGTGTATTAGCCAGTTGGGCCAGGATATCGAAGTTGTACGCTTCTCTAAACCTTTGTTTTGAATATTTTTTCACAGGTTTATCGAAGCGCACTTCTTTTTGCTTCTCCTTGTCCGCCGAAGTTGGTCTCGAAGGACCGGCCTCTGGTACGGCGGGCTCTAGTTCTGAAGGCTTGGCAGTTGAAGCGTCTGCAGGTGCATCTTCCTGACTTGCTCCGTAGTCCTTGAGGTAAGTCTTCCCTGAACGGGTTGCTGTGGCCAAAAACCTCGTCTTCGTCTGATGTCGATGAGGTTGTAACCATATGGCATGGCTTGCATTTGGAGTTCTTCCTGGACTTAGCTTTAGTAGCATTAGTCTCTTTTTTGAGCTCCGACACCAAGTCTGGGTGAACCCACATAATCTCGCCTCTCTAGGTAGTTAGGGGTAACAGGTCGTGATTTTGACCCCTAGCCGGAGGAAGATTAATGATGTTCATCGTTGTCCGGAAAATAGGTGTAACACCGCCCGATGCCTCTTGGGGAGGCAGATTGCCAAATTGCAGAGAGATCATGTTGGCCGTGACCGTCTTCTCGCTATTGCGCAGAGTGATGGCTTTAGCATCGATCAGCTCTTGGATCTTCCTTTTCAGTATGTAACATGCCTTTGTTAGGTGGTGTACGTATCTGTGGAAGATGCAGTACTTGGGGTTGTTGGCGCTGCCGGCCTCACTAGGCCGCCTCTCCTCCGGAAGGGTGATTTTGTCACTTTTGACAAGACACTCGAATATACTCGGAATATCGTCGTCGTCGAAAGAGTATACCTCGACGGGCCTAGAAGTCCCAAGTTTTGTCTGCGTGGTTGCCACAGTCTTCTGTCTGGACGTATTGATCGCCAGAGCTTCTTTTCCTTTTGAACTGCGAGGATGGTCGTTGTTGGGGAATGACCTTTTGCCTCTGTCAGAGATAGAGATCATGATGCCATTGTCACGCGCCTTGCAACTGTTGTCCTCGGCGGCTACCGCTGAGATGATGAACGAGGGCCAATCATAGAACTGATATGGTCCTGTGAACACCGAGATCACGGGAAGAAGGTTCTTCCTGCAAATGTCCACCAACGCTGAGTCTGGAACTCCTGGAGGCATCTATAAAGTGGCTTGGCAAAAACGTTCGACGAAGGTACGAAAGTCCTCCTTTTCCCTCTGCTTGACTTCGATGAGAAAGGACATAGACATGTCCATTCCTCCCTCATAAAATCGTATGAAAAATAGAGCCTTGAAGTCTTCGAAGGAAGTAATGCAGTTGTCTGCCAGGCTGCGGTACCACTGGTAAGCTACTCCTAAGAGACAGCCCTTGAACACCTGGGTAAGGAGGGCGTCATTCCCTTGTAGCAACACCGTCATCATACTGAAATAGTTCATGTACTGACTTGGTGATGTTTTTCCCTCGAACAGGGCCATAGTATGAGGTTTGTACCTCGGAGGAAAAGGGACCTCTTCCCAGATAGCTGGGTATGGCTGGTTGATTCCCAATTTCTTGAGCTGATCTTTGTGCTTTAAGGCGTCGAATTGGGCTTTCAACTCCTGCACTGCTTGCATCAAATTTTCAGCTGGTAGCGAGACCATGGAATGGTGCGGAGTTGGTTGTATCGTGACTCCCGTAGGAGGTAGTACATTCTCCCGGTGAGGAAGTGAAGGACCAGCTGACTCTTGATCTAGAGCAGGCTCTTGGATCGTGTTGGATGGTGGCAGGTCCACCCCCACACGTATCTGAGTAGGCGGGACCGACGTTTGAGCCATAGCAGCCGCCTGTTGAGTTAGCATCATTTGGTGCATGTTCTCCATCATGGATTACATTTGCTTCAGAGATGTCTCTAGTGTAGTAATGCGTTGCTCAGCGTTCCCTGTCACTACCACGTTCCGAAAACGGGAGTATTTTCGACTTTTTATAATATTTAATATTATTAGTTACAATTTATTAATTTCATGATAGTATATTTGATTTTAAATAAATGTGTGATGTGTAATTTAAATATAATATTATATACAGTGTTCATTTGTGGTTGAGCTGGTAGACTTGACCTAGA
The DNA here is from genome assembly GCA_036927795.1 of Iris macrosiphon. Taxonomy (NCBI): domain Eukaryota; kingdom Viridiplantae; phylum Streptophyta; class Magnoliopsida; order Asparagales; family Iridaceae; genus Iris; species Iris macrosiphon. The sequence goes on along the minus strand of JAYESA010000562.1, from coordinate 129,951 downwards.
AGCCCAATAGGGGAACACCTGTCCAAATTATAGAATTTTGAGATTAATTGTTTATTTTAAAATTTAATTATTGGAGATTGTAATTAATTACTGTATTTTATTTAATTATTGCGCATTGCCTTTGCTTCGATAATTGGAGTGCTACCCTAGCTTTTGTCTTCCAACAAATTTTACAATCTTGCCCTAGACATGCCCGCCTTCCATTCTGCTATTTTGCAACTCATAATTATGCGCCCTGTGCATTGTTTCTAGCCGCACAAAAATTGTCGCGGACGTTATTTAAATAATCCCTATTTTATATCGTTGTGCGTTCCAATTTAAATTGGAGGCAATCTTGACCTATTTTTCGTGCGGCCCAAATTAGGGTAATATTCTGTTCTGAGTCTTCTTCATTATTGGTATTGATGACCTGACCTGATTTTGGCCCCATGTACTCCTAATTAATTTTTGAACACAACTTGCATTTATTTTTAATTAAATTGGGGATACTATTTAAACCAATTCTGAAATCCCAATTTAATTCCAGTGCCCTGCAAATTGAACCCATACCAAACATACAGCGTCCCCTGACCCTACAAACACCGGACATCGAATCGCCCGCCAAATTTTTGTCATTTTATGTGTCTGTGCAAATACCCAATTTGAGGGGGGCTAATTTGCACATTTGTATTTTGTGTCAACACCTCATTTGTTTAAAACAATGAGGGAGCCTAATAATTATTTAATTAGCTTCTCACCCTTATCCCCACATGAAATCCCTCATGACCCATCTAGACCACTCATTTAAAGGGGGTCAATCACCACCCTTGATTTCACACCCTCTCTCCCCTATTTAATATTATGTCACCATCAACCCTAATCCCTAGAAAACCTAGGTAACCCCACCCTCCTCAAGCCTCCAACCGTAGCCTCATTCTAAATTTTTCCATTCTTTTCTTCTTCTCTTTTTCCTTTCTTCTTCTCTTTTCTTCTTCTTCTTCATTTCATTTCTCCTTCTTTAGTTTTGAATTAGAAATAAAAGAGGGGGAAATCATCTATTATCCCTACTGTTCACCGGAGGTCACCCCGACCCCCGGCCTGCACCCCGACCCCAGCAGTTTTCCCCCCACTGTTCAGATCCACCTCGGCCGAACTCCGGCACTGGATGCTCCGACCTTCGGTGCTACTCCGACGGCCCTCTTCTCAGCCGACTCCTTGCTGAGAGCACACCGGCCAGCTCCGGCCGCTGCTCAGCCCCGGCGGCCGAGTTCCCCGCAGCCTCACCCCTGTACTCCGGCTGCTCCTCCCTCCATCTCCTCCTTCCATCATCTAACACCACCACCATCCCATCAACTCCGGCAGGCCAGCGGCTTCCCCTCCGGCCCGGCGGCCAACCCGACCACCTCTACTCCCACACTCCGGCCATCCACGGTTGCTCCTCCCTCTGTTGTTCAGTCCGACGGACTTCCCAGTCACCACTCCGGCTGCAACCATCACTACCACCACCATCATCTACTTCCCTGTGAGTTTCTCCCCCTCTCCTTCCCTCTTTGGTATTAACTAATACATGTATATATGTAATATATGTAAGTATGTATGTAAGTATTTAATGTATACGTATATGTATATATTAACATATGTATTTAAATTAATGTTTAATAGTATATCTATTAGTATATATTAATTAATGGGTAGATATATGTATGTGTATATAAATGCGTATACGTATATTGGTATGTATTAGGGGTATGTTTTAATTCTAATTAGTATATGTTAGTTGGTATGTGCTTAATAAAAACATGATTTGACATATATAAATGAATGTAGCATAATATATTTTGAGTATATATATACATATATGATATATACGTATTTTGGTATAAATGTATAAATATGTAAATACGTATTTTGGTAATTGGTATATATATATGCGTATATATATATATGTATTTGGGAAATATAATAAGATTTGGTATATATATATCTATATAGATATTCAATATATATATATTTTTGTTTTATACAAATATTGGTTGTAGTAACGTGGCATATGTATTTTCAACATATTAATATATAACTACGTATTCTCATATATATAACTTGTATATATATATATATATATATATATATATATATATATATATATATATATATATATATATATATGTACATGTATTTTGTATACATACTTAGTATATTTTAATATATAAAATTTATGTATATAGTAATATATTATTCAACCTGTATATATGTTATACATATAATTAAATGATACATATAAATATTGTATATGTACTAAATTTGGTGTATATATATATATTGTAAGCATTAATGTATATGTTAGTTAAATATATGTATTGTATTCCTTTCCATGAACTATGTTTATATAGATATACATACAAGTATTATTTATTATGTATATATATATACAAGTATTATTTATTTTAAAGTATATATTTTTTACATATATCTATTATTGTAATGGATGGAAATTATATATATTAGTTAATGAGATGTTATTTAAAAATGTATCCCTACTAGATGACCCTAGTTGACTAGTGCCCTGTCTGGCATGGCCCTGAGGCCAGTGTTTATAGACTGTGTGTTAGGGTAGCACCTGATACAAGTGTTATTGTGATATATTTTTAGGACTGTTGCTTCACCCAGGGGATACTCTGGAACAGGACATCCATAATAACCAGCTAAGGACCCAAGGTAAGTACATTCTCTGATAATTTCTAATTTCTTGATAATTTCTATAAATTCAATAATCATGAAATGTTACATCTGAATCCTTGACACTGTGCTACACGGACTAGTATAGCTTGGATCTGCAGTCATGAGATGTTACATTGATTATCGTATTGATATTGTACATGACATGTATATTAGACATCGTACATGATAGACTGGACTTGCTCGTATATCGTGACGTGTCATGGTTGGAATCCACATTACTAGTTGGGGGCGGGGAAGTAGTTAGTAAGAAATATGATCATAACCTCTTATTGTAGTGTAGAACAATGTAAGTGTTAATCATGCTCTTCACCCATGATTTGCCAGGCCCTGTAGCTATCGTACATGTTCCCAAGCCGATCACATTTTGAAACTACTATTTCAAACACTTAGAATAGATTACAGTTCCCTATTTTAAATCATATACTACATCACCCGTATATGATGCTGTTCCTTGTTCTTTTCTTTTTCATACATGCACTGACTATATCATATTGCCTATTGCCTGTCTCTTTATATTGCTTGTCTCTCTTTAATTGCCATTGCATTTATTTTACTGTCTTCTCAGTAGCTAGCATCGCATGTTTATTACTTTATAGTCCTTATCAATTAAATGGAACTGTTATTTGAGATTGTACTTTGCTCCTTCCTGACTGGAAACATTTTTCCAAACTATGCCTTAGAGGATCGGTAGCCAACACTTTATGGACCATATGGTGAGTAGCTGCACTTGGGCTTGATAGTTAGTTGTGATTCCGGGAGGTCTAGCCGGAATCACCAATCTTCTAATTAGTTCTTTTAGCAGACAATTTGGTACCGGATTTGTCTCGGACATTTTTTGATGAGACTTGGATATTGTTGAGTTTGATTATTACTTTAGACTTGTGTTGTATTTAATTTTGTTTGATATCTTATCGTGCTGTAATCCTGTGATTGAGTATGTGTTCATTTTATTGGGTCATCCGTGCCTCCTTATGGAGATTGGATGCTTGTGTGAGATTGGCTAGATAGTATCAAGACCTTGACAGCGTTCTACCGCCGATGCTGCGGCGTAGGCTGGACGTACCCGCGTACTCGTGCCCCAATTCCGGATGCGGGTCGTGACACGTTTTTAGTGGTGGCCCATGCAGGTCAGACTTCGCGAGTTGTGCGATGTCGTAGTAGTGTGGCATCTTTGTTACACTACTGCGTACCTGCGATAGGATCTAGGACATAGGATACTAGGACGAGAGCGAATACTCAATCACAATTCCTTGAGAGATTCCTGGGATGACCCCTGAGAATCTTGTTAAAACTTTCAATTTAAAATCATTCCCTTGTTCTGTCCATTCTCACTTGTTGATTGTTGATTAGTTATTAAGTTAGGATTTTGGTCTCATTGTAAGGGTTGATTTCATGTCAAGATTGAATTTGCAGACTGATTTATGGTATTATATGATGACACACGTCGACGAGGACAGCGAGGAAGATTAACACTAGGGCTATTGGGTTACTAGATATGGATTTAAATTATAATTTGAAGGTTGAAAACGAATTGCATTTTGAATTTTAAGAAGTTGAGATATTATGTTATTAAAAGTTATTTTGAGGAATTCAGATTTGATTCAATGAACATAGACAAAACTGTAAGGATTTTTTTGAAGTGATAAAATTTCGTTCAGTATTTGAATGTTTGACTTTGAGGAAGGTATATGCATTATACTTTAAATTATTCGAGGAGTTAGTTTCGAGGACTTTGTTTGGAGGATAAAATCTTATAGTGAGAGAGATATATTAGTATATAATAGATGAGGTGCATATGTAAGGATATGTTGGCTTGAGCATGATTGAGATTTCACTGCCAACTGGCTTAGGTGTTCATCTAGGGTTGTATTAGGGAGAGCAGTACTTAGTATGGTGTGTTGTATTTGATATGTACTAGAGTGATAAGGATAATTAGTATCAGCGATTGCAGTAGGTAAGGAAGCTAGCAGTGAGTATGTTTCAAGTAGAACTGTGGTACCTAGAGGATAGAGGTATCAAACCTTGGATGCATCTTTGACCTGTGCAATCACAACTAGGATTTTTCTTTCAATCTTTATCTTGAATGTTGCTCTCTAGAACTTTTCTGTCCTTCCTTGATGATATCGCATTTTTGCCTTAATTGATTCTTTGGGATCTGTCTTTAGGATGTCGCCGCAGATACGATCTATGAGAGCGGGAACATCAGCTTTAGAGGGGTCTGCCACCTCTCCACCTGAGGGACAGACAGCAGTAGTTCCTCCTACATCTCTGATGCACGTAGGAGTATCTGCACTTTTCGGGGATCCTCCCCCACCTGTTCAGAAGATTGCCGCAGCTATGACGGACAACCTTCCTCCTCCACCGACTCTGATTCCCGGAGGTTTGCCCATTGACGGAACGCAGATGTTTACCTTGATCCAGGGCATAGTAGATGCCCAGAGAGTGACAGCAGATGCTCAGCGAGTTCAAGCTGAGGCTCAGAGGGTGCAAGCAGAAGTGCACCAGGCACAAACCGAGCTGATGAGAGAAAATATGGAGAATGCTCATCAAGTGACTCTCCAAGCTTTGGAGAGAGTAGCACAGTACCAGCAGTTTCCTGGCCAACAGCAGAGATCAGGCACCATAGTGGATTTCAAAAGGATGATGCCTCGAGAGTTCAAAGGCACCGAAGGGATACTCTACGCTGACGACTGGCTAGAGGATATAGAGAGGAGCCTGCGATTGACCCAAATTCTGGAGAACTTGCAGATAGAAGCCGCTGGCAGTCAGATGTTCGATATCGCACTCACGTGGTATCGCACGGAGCCGAGAATTACTGCGCAAGGACTTACTTGGGAGACCTTCAAGGAACTCTTCAAGGAGAAGTTCTTTCCCGACGTAACGTTGGGAACCTTGGAAAGTCAGTTTCATGACTTGGTTCAAGGAAACATATCGGTCGACGAGTATGCTGCAAAATTCTGTAGATTTAGCCGTTTTTTATCGTCCATGATTCGAGACCCAGGAGATCGAGCCCAGAAATTTAGAAAGGGACTGACAAGAGAGATTAGGTCGCGCACTTCTGGTCGTCGTACCACTACCTTTGAGTCTATCTTGATGGATGCTCAGATTGCAGAAGAGGATCTGGATCTCAGGTCTAAGAGGAGTCACAATACTTTTGGAGATACGAATGGTAGCACAGGACCAGCCAAGCATCCCCGTATTCAGCACCAACAGCAGTACCAAGTACTATTTCATATTCAGCAACAACCATGGACCTTTCAGCATCCACCGCAGTACCTAGCACCAGTTCCTATCCAGCAACATCCATGGGCGTATCAGTATCAACAACAGTACCATGCACCAGTCCGTGTTCAGCAGAATCAGCAACAGCCTCCGAGAGAGACACAGCAGACTTGTCATTTCTGTAAGAAGCCATGTCACCTTTGGGAGAGCTGTAGAACGAGGCTATGACTTTGTTTGCACTGCGGCACTGCGGGACATCGAGTAAGGGATTGTCTTCTAGCCCCTTATCTTCCCGGCCAGCGCGCAGCTTCAGATTATAGAGATCCAGTTAGGCTACCTGTGGAACCGTATATTGCTCAGCACCCGCGAAGGGAACCACCCCAGCAGGGCGGGGCATTTGCGATGACGGTCGAGGAGACCGATACTACAGGTAATGTGTTAGCAGGTTCTGTTCTTTCCTTCATTCTGTCCCTCTCTACTTGATTGATTGATTGATCCCTTAGTACCATAGCTTGCATGCATGATTTTCTTGTTATAATGTAGTTAGTAGTACACCCTGATACAGAGACTGCAATACCATGACAAAGACACCATGACCGTACATATTTCCCTTAGATTGCATGTTGTATAATTGTATGAAGGTTTTCTTAGACCATGATTATCGGGGTTTGACCATGACGAAGATTCAGAAAGGAGTTATGACTTGACAGGAGAGACAAGATGATTAACAAGATGATTAAAAATTCGAGGATAAGCATCGATTTAAATAAAGGGCCAAGAATTTAACATGGCAGAATTTATGATCTATTAATTCCAGGAAGATTATGGCATATTTAAATTGGTTATTAAATTTGGAAATTTTAGGAGATTTATCAATATATTTATTTAATTGCGAGTTATGAATTTTAGAATTTTATATGAGATGTTGCAATTTGAGAATCTTTAAGTATCGCATTGGTGGGTATTTTGAGGAAGAGGAAATCGAGAAATAAAATTTTTGATGAATAAATGTTTAAATTCAAACTTGTGGAACGAGATTACATTTTTATATTTGTTCATTGATAAAAAAACAAATTTGAGGAGTGGATATTAAATTTCGAGTATTGAATTATTAACTAAAATTTCGGGAAATTTTGATAAAAATGGACTTTGATTCTATTTTGAGGATTTTTTCAAGAATACAAATAATTTCAGAATTTTTGAAAATTGTGAAAAGACATTGTGGATTATTACCTGATTTCGTGGTGGAAGAATTTAAAATTTGAGGGAAATAATAATGTGTATGATTAAACGCTACTTTGAGAATTTTGAATTTCGAGGACGAAATTCTTTTAAGGAGGGTAGACTTGTCACTACCACGTTCCGAAAATGGGGGTATTTTCGACTTTTCATAATATTTAATATTATTAGTTACAATTTATTAATTTCATGATAGTATATTTCATTTTAAATAAATGTGTGATGTGTAATTTAAATATAATATTATATACAGTGTTTATTTGTGGTTGAGCTGGTAGACTTGACCTAGAAGCCCAATAGGGGAACACCTGTCCAAATTATAGAATTTTGAGATTAATTGTTTATTTTAAAATTTAATTATTGGAGATTGTAATTAATTACTGTATTTTATTTAATTATTGTGCATTGCCTTTGCTTCGATAATTGGAGCGCTACCCTAGCTTTTGTCTTCCAACAAATTTTACAATCTTGCCCTAGACATGCCCGCCTTCCATTCTGCTATTTTGCAACTCATAATTATGCGCCCTGTGCATTGTTTCTAGCCGCACAAAAATCGTCGCGGACGTTATTTAAATAATCCCTATTTTATATCGTTGTGCGTTCCAATTTAAATTGGAGGCAATCTTGACCTATTTTTCGTGCGGCCCAAATTAGGGTAATATTCTGTTCTGAGTCTTCTTCATTATTGGTATTGATGACCTGACCTGATTTTGGCCCCATGTACTCCTAATTAATTTTTGAACATAACTTGCATTTATTTCTAATTAAATTGGGGATACTATTTAAACCAATTTTGAAATCCCAATTTAATTCCAGTGCCCTGCAAATTGAGCCCATACCAAACATACAGCACCCCCTGACCTTACAAACACCGGACACCGAATCGCCCGCCAAATTTTCGTTATTTTATGTGTCTGTGCAAATACCCAATTTGAGGGGGGCTAATTTGCACATTTGTATTTTGTGTCAACAACTCATTTGTTTAAAACAATGAGGGAGCCTAATAATTATTTTATTAGCTTCTCACCCTCATCCCCACATGAAATCCCTCATGACCCATCTAGACCACTCATTTAAAGGGGGTCAATCACCACCCTTGATTTCACACCCTCTCTCCCCTATTTAATATCATGTCACCATCAACCCTAATCACTAGAAAACCTAGGTAACCCCACCCTCCTCAAGCCTCCAACCGTAGCCTCATTCTAAATTTTTCCATTCTTTTCTTCTTCTCTTTTTCCTTTTTTCTTCTCTTTTCTTCTTCTTCTTTATTTCATTTCTCCTTCTTTAGTTTTGAATTAGAAATAAAAGAGGGAGAAATCATCTATTATCCCTACTGTTCACCGGAGGTCACCCCGAACCCCGGCCTGCACCCCGACCCCAGCAGTTTTCCCCCCACTGTTCAGATCCACCTCGGCCGAACTCCGGCGCTGGATGCTCCGACCTTCGGTGCTACTCCGGCGGCCCTCTTCTCAGCCGACTCCTTGCCGCGAGCACACCGGCCAGCTCCGGTCGCTGCTCAGCCCCGGCGGCCGAGTTTCCCGCAGCCTCACCCCTGTACTCCGGCTGCTCCTCCCTCTATCTCCTCCTTCCATCATCTAACACCACCACCATCCCATCAACTCCGGCAGGCCAGCGGCTTCCCCTCCGGCCCGGCGGCCAACCCGACCACCTCTACTCCCACACTCCGGCCATCCACGGTTGCTCCTCCCTCTGCTGTTCAGTCCGGCGGACTTCCCAGTCACCACTCCGGCTGCAACCATCACTACCACCACCATCATCTACTTCCCTGTGAGTTTCTCCCCCTCTCCTTCCCTCTTTGGTATTAACTAATACATGTATATATGTAATGTATGTAAGTATGTATGTAAGTATTTAATGTATACGTATATGTATATATTAACATATGTATTTAAATTAATGTTTAATAGTATATCTATTAGTATATATTAATTAATGGGTAGATATATGTATGTGTATATAAATGCGTATACGTATATTGGTATGTATTAGGGGTATGTTTTAATTCTAATTAGTATATGTTAGTTGGTATGTGCTTAGTAAAAACATGATTTGACATATATAAATGAATGTAGCATAATATATTTTGAGTATATATATACATATATGATATATACGTATTTTGGTATAAATGTATAAATATGTAAATACGTATTTTGGTAATTGGTATATATATATGCGTATATATATATATATATGTATATGGGAAATATAATAAGATTTGGTATATATATATCTATATAGATATTCAATATATATATATATATTCGTTTTATACAAATATTGGTTGTAGTAACGTGCCATATGTATTTTTAACATATTAATATATAACTACGTATTCTCATATATATAACTTGTATATATATATATATATATATATATATATATATATATATATATATATACATGTATTTTGTATATATACTTAGTATATTTTAATATATAAAATTTATGTATATAGTAATATATTGTTCAACCTGTATATATATTATACATATAATTAAATGATACATATAAATATTGTATATGTACTAAATTTGGTGTATATATATATATTGTAAGCATTAATGTATATGTTAGTTAAATATATGTATTGTATTCCTTTCCATGAACTATTTTTATATAGATATACATACAAGTATTATTTATTATGTATATATATACAAGTATTATTTATTTTAAAGTATATATTTTTACATATATCTATTATTGTAATGGATGGAAATTATATATATTAGTTAATAAGATGTTATTTAAAAATGTATCCCTACTAGATGACCCTAGTTGACTAGTGCCCTGTCTGGCATGGCCCTGAGGCCAGTGTTTATAGACTGTGTGTTAGGGTAGCACCTGATACAAGTGTTATTGTGATATATTTTTAGGACTGTTGCTTCACCCAGGGGATACTCTGGAACAGGACATCCATAATTACCAGCTAAGGACCCAAGGCAAGTACATTCTCTGATAATTTCCAATTCTTTGATAATTTCTATAAATTCAATAATCATGAAATGTTACATCTGAATCCTTGACACTGTGCTACATGGACTAGTATAGCTTGGATCTGCAGTCATGAGATGTTACATTGATTATCGTATTGACATTGTACATGATATGTATATTAGACATCGTACATGATAGACTGGACTTGCTCGTGTATCGTGACGTGTCATGGTTGGAATCCACATTACTAGTTGGGGGCGGGGAAGTAGTTAGTAAGAAATATGATCATAACCTCTTATTGTAGTGTAAAATAATGTAAGTGTTAATCATGCTCTTCATCCATGATTAGCCAGGCCCTGTATCTATCGTACATGTTCCCAAGCCGATCATATTTTGAAACTACTATTTCAAACACTTAGAATAGATTACAGTTCCCTATTTTAAATCATATACTACATCACCCATATATGATGCTATTCCTTGTTCTTTTTATTTTTATACATGCACTGACTATATCATATTGCCTATTGCCTGTCTCTTTATATTGCCTGTCTCTCTTTAATTGCCATTGCATTTATTTCACTGTCTTCTCAGTAGCTAGCATCGCATGTTTATTGCTTTATAGTCCTTATCAATTAAATGGAACTGTTATTTGAGATTGTACTTTGCTCCTTCCTGACTGGAAACATTTTTCCAGACTATGCCTTAGAGGATCGGTAGCCAACACTTTATGGACCATATGGTGAGTAGCTGCACTTGGGCTTGATAGTTAGTTGTGATTCTGGGAGGTCTAGCTGGAATTACCAATCTTCTAATTAGTTCTTTTAGCAGACTATTTGGTACCGGATTTGTCTCCGGCATTTTTGATGAGACTTGGATATTGTTGAGTTTGATTATTACTTTAGACTTGTGTTGTATTTAATTTTGTTCGATATCTTATCGTGCTGTAATCCTGTGATTGAGTATGTGTTCATTTTATTGGGTCATCCGTGCCTCCTTATGAAGATTGGATGCTTGTGTGAGATTGGCTAGATAGTATCAAGACCTTGACAGCGTTCTACCGCCGATGCTGCGGTGTAGGCTGGACGTACCCGCGTACTCGTGCCCCAATTCCGGGTGCGGGTCGTGACATTCCCTGATGGCGAGGCTTCCTTGTGTTCATCTCCAATGGCATAAACTCTCATCTCCCTGGGCGTCATTGAAGGATGAGTATAGGTCGCTGCAGAAGTTGACTCTATACTCTCAGTATCTGATTCGGGAAACTAGCGACCCCCAGCATCGGAATTAGAAGAGCACGAAGTTAGTTGTCGTGACCTTGAACGAGTGTTCTGGAACACCCCAGCTTCGGTGTCCCTAAGGAGCATGTTGAATTTTCTTTGGCTCAGAGTTCTAGGGGACGGACGTCTTGAGTCTGAGCTTCCTCCAGGTATATGTGAAGCCATGTTCACAGATGCATGCGCGGGCTCTTCTTCTAGGAAATATGGAGAGTAGCTCAGCCGGTCAAAAATCGGCATTTTACTTTAGAACAACAACAATTAATTACAATCCTGTGACTATTACAGCAGTTCTCGCTAGGATGCGTAATAGCCCCGCTGGAAGATCCCCTCTCCTTGCGTTTTCGGATTAGATATTTGCGCAGGTCAGGAGGAGTTGCAAAAGAGGAAGATGATGGCTTGTTCCTTCTATTTCCATTGGTAGGCATGCGGATGATAGGAACCATAGTCTTCCCTGTGCCACCCGTATACAACAGGTTGGCCATCTGGGTGGCGGATAATCCCCGAGGAGGGTGTCTTTCCGCAACTGGAGCCTTCTTTACGCCTAGGGACTTCGCCTGGCATAATTTTGAGCTTCGCTCTGGTTGGCGTAATGCTGAGGATGTCCTCAGTCGGCCATTAGCGTCTCGCGTAATTCGGATGACGTGCAGATTGTTCCCTTGCTGGGGAAAGGCCGAGAAGTTGAGTAGTCCGCCGCTCGCTTTCCCTTGCGGAGATCACAGGGATCATCTGGTTCTCCGTAGAGGTTAGATGTTGTTTTATGCACGGACCGTATCTTGTACTTCTGATTTGGCGCTGAGGTTTTATCAGAAGTTTTGTCTATTCCGCCAGAGACGGAAGACTGAATTTTACGAGCAGAGCATGGAGTATACTTCTGGGTTAGCGCTGAGGCATTGCCAAAAGTTTTGTCTGTTCCGCCAGGGATGGGAGACTGAATTTTACGCACAAGGCACGGAGGGAACAATGCTACAACCTCATTGGTCGGAGAGATCGGAGAGTCCACAAGAATGGTAGAGGATGTCTTGGGCATCCAGACCTTTCACAGCTTCCTGTTGTTTTGGACAGAGAGAGAGTGAGAGCTGCCCTTTGTTCGGAGCATATCTTCGTAGGCAGACTGGTCGAACTGGACGACCAGTGTCTTCTTCACGGATCCCACGGATACCATATCGTGTTGAGCAATAGCTTCCACATCAGAAGAGAAAGATGTCCCTAACAGAGTCGCCATCTTGTTTTGGATAATATAAACGAGAAAAGATTTGATGAATATGGAAAACGAGGTCTTGTACGAAGACCCGCCCTTCTTTTATGTTTACAAACAAGATTGTACAAATTGGATCCTACACGAGGATGTCTAAGTACAATTTATTTAATCTTGGTGAATATTGCTATAGGTGTCTGATCTGCAGTCGATCACTTTAGCCCTTGGACCACACGATGTTGAAGAAGTGCCGTGGAAGACAGGTAGCAGCTTCGAGGGTTGCTAAAGAGGATGGATGCCCGATGCCAAAGTCGTCGATCCCTTCCCTTTGCCTGAACTCCGGATTCTCCTCTCTCTCTCTCTCTCTCTCTCTCTTTCTCTCTCTCTCGGCCGTTGGATCTGGTACTAGATCTCTTGATCAATTTTCTAACCAATTTCTTCGACCTTGTCCTCTGTTGATAGAGGTCTCTATTTATAGAGTTTTAGTGACAGTGACCACTCAATCGGTATAAAAACCGAGTAGTGGAAAGTACAGCACCCTTTTACACAACGGTTAAAATAACCAATGCCTGCGTATAGATAATCCTTTGAATGAGCGTGTGACGCGGGTCCAACTAAGGGACAAAACGTGTATAATCGCTACGAAGATCACGGCGTAAAAGCCACGTAGGTAGGTATCCCTCGTGTAGAAGAGGTTGGCATAGAAGCCAATGTCTGTCACCATGGCATAGAAGCCAAATAGTTATCAAACTGGCATAGAAGCCGAATAGGCGTAGAAACCGAATGGTCGTAGAGGCCGAGTGGGCGTGCAAGCCGAGTGGTCATAGAGGCCGAGTAGGCGTGGAAGCCGAGTGGTCATAGAGGCCGAGTGGGCGTAGAAGCCGAGTAGCCACCGAAGCTGAATAGGCGTAGAAGCCGCTGCATAACGTGCCAGAGTGATGATGTGGACGTTTTAGCCAGAATTACGGCTCTTGGAGATAATCAGATCTCTTGCATTAAATGCAGATATCTGCCCCCATCCTGTGCATTAAATGCAGATGCTTGTCTTTAGGATTTGCTATCATTCTACGCATTAAATGCAGATACGCACCTTGAACCCTGTGCGAAGAGTAACTGCTGTCGTGGCAGTCTGTTTGTCTTCTGTGGAGCGTAAGGAGCTCATGTTTGCCTGTGTAAAACTAGGCAGTGTATTCCCTTGTATGCGTAGGAGCAGCTCTCGCAAAGGGGATGTCACTAAACGACGGTTCGGTGACATTTAATCAAATCTCCTGCATTAAATGTGGAGATTCGCCATCATCCTGCGCATTAAATGCGGAGGCATGTTTTGAAGGTCTGCCACCCTTCTGTGCATCAAACGCAGAGACATGCCTCAGGCATCTGTCAGTATTCGGCGTATTAATTGCAGATACGTGCCTTGAGGGCCTGTCATCGCCCTGTGCATTAAATGCAGAGACGCGCCTCGAGTCCCGTACGGAGTGCAGCTTTTGACGTGGCAGGCGGTCTGTCTTCTGCGGAGCGTAAGGAGCTCTCATCTGCCTGTGTAAAACTAGGCAGCGTATTCCTCTGTGTACGTAAAACGGTTTATGCAAGGAAAATGGTAGTAAATGATAGCCTGGTTTGCAGTGCCGCACCATCATTATAGTCGTCGTCTGGGTAGTCGAGCAGTATCCCTTTGTCAGAAGTCTAGGCATCAGGTTCATTGCAGGATCTGACAGGTTCATTACAGGGAATACGAAGCATCCCTCGTACACTTAAATGCTGCAATGAAAGAGGATGAGTTTTACGCCATAAAGGCGATGAAGCACCATTTTTACGCTGAAGCAGCCTGGACATACTGCTCTACGCGGATGGTCCTTGAGCCTATATTTCACGCTACGCTTGACGGAGAAGCTCTGATTGCACGTTGAGGGCTCTGAAGTCCTCTGTTTACGCTTCTTTGTATCAATATGCTGCGTAGAGCTATCCAGCGTATTTTTTATGCTTCTACAGCTATAACTTATTGTACAAGGAAAACTTAGGACTACGACAAACACATCCGAACTATATACCTCGCTCTTCTAAATCCCGAACATATCCCAACCGATTACTCAACATCGTTTGACCAAAACCAAGTGTTATGCCTAAACAAACCAAACAATCCTCAAGACTTTGAATACGAATCCAAATAAATCTTCCAAACTTGTCTGTATTAATGTCTAAGTTCAATTTTATGCCTAAACAAACAAAATAAACAATCCTCATTCTCGCTAAGAAATTTTACTATCTTCCGAAGTTATTGTCATGCCTCAGTACCGGAATACGGAGACGGACATGGCCAGCTACCCCGTACAAGGTACTATACGTCGTATGACGATCACGGCTATAATAAGACAAGGGGGTTCATGCTACAATCAAGTCTCCTATGGTCAAGAACTTTTATGTCTCGATCATTCAAACAAGAAATAGTAAGCATAGAGCATATATAATAAAGCAATAAAGTGTCCCAAATACTTTCTTAAAATATTTTAGAGAATAACTATGTTGTCACCCTCACTTTTTCAATCAAGGATAATTTGGTAATTGATACGGATATTTTTATTATAGGATTTATTGTATTTAAATATTGTGCATGTGTGATTAATTATTTATTGTATGATTTATTTATTGTTAGATGTAGTATTTATTTTGGACTTGTATAGTGGACTTAACTAGTTTAGTTAGATGCATAAACCCAATATTTGTTTTTGTTTAGATTGAGACATAATTAGGCCCATGGTTTAGGAGGATGAATTAATTAGTAAAACCATTAGACTATAACCTTCCCTCCTTAATTAATTTTTTCATGAGAGGCCTCAAGGGGCAAATTGGATATTTTATATTGCTTGAGGAAGAGGGTTAGGGCCGGCCACATTAGGAGGGAGGAGAGAGAGAGTCTCTTCTCAATTCTTATTTATGTAGATCTAGATTTTTTTTCTTTTTTTTCCAATTTCTTCATTCCCTCACAAATTTTTACCCAAATTTTTTTCCTATTCTTTATTGGAGGCTACTACAACAAGGATCTACAAAAAGGAACCAAAGAGCAACAAGGAGGAGGCCAAGATCTACAAGGAGGAGGCTACACTCAATATTTGAAGATTTTTATTGGGAATCCATCTTCCAATAGGTTTATTTCAGTTTTTCCTTTTCTAGTAGACTCTAAATCTGAGATTTGACCATAAAAAACTACCCCACATGCATAAGCTACCCATAGGAATTGGTTTTAGGTTCATAGGAGACCTATGGTAGAAGTTATGTGTATTTTTGTGCCAATTTTGGGGGAATTTTGAGACTGGCACATGTTGTGTTTGTCAATTGGTTTAATAGATCAAATTAACATATGTATATTTGTTTGTGACTAGTGTCATGTCTACAATTGGGTATGTGTATGCCGTATCTCATCAATTTGACGAAACATGTTGGTTTTGGGGGGTTTTCTCTAACACGGGGATTTGTGCACATCAATTTTTGACACGAACACGTAGTTGATCTAATTATTATACGTATTGTGCATAATTAGTATTCTAGACTTGCTCGTATTCTCCAGAATATGTTTGTTTGTGTGGTGGAGCCGTATCGCAAGCATATCATAGAATAAGTGTGATACGGGTGTGGTGCACTCCACGTGTTTGGTTTATTGCCCTTAATTCTATGTGTGCTTGTGTATATATATATGTATGTTAGATTATATGATATATATGTAAATATATATGTGTGTGTGTGTGTGTGTGTGTGTGTGTGTGTGTGTGTTTATATCATATTGTATAAGTGGGTATTTATAGTTAAGTATATATATATATATATATATATATATATATATATATATATATATATATATATATATATATATATATATATATATATATTTTGTGTGTGAGTGTATATATATACCTCTATAGATTTATATATGATTATATATAGAGAGAGAGGAGGGTGTCTATATATATATATATATATATATATATATATATATATATATATATATATAGGTCTATGTATACATAGTGTATGATATGTATATGTATTTTGTGTGTATCTAAAGTATATTGTATCTATGAGTATTAGTAGATATGTGTCTAGGTGCTAAGTGTGTATATATGAGATACTATATCTAAGTGTATATGTGTATGGTTATATATATATGTATATATGAGATTGTATATATATGCATATGTAGATATATATATAGAGAGAGTTTGATATATACATAGAGGTGTTTGAGTGTAGGTGTATTATGTGTTTGTGTTTATGTGTGAGTGTATATATATCTATCTATAAGTATATGTTTGATTGCATATATATGTATATAGTAGAGAGAGTGTATTTTTATATATATATATATATATATATATATATATATATATATAGGTGTGGGTGTGGGTGTGTAAGTGTGTAAGTGTTTGTGAGTGAGTAAGGGTGCAATGCATTCAGCATTGTAGCAGTGCCTCAGCACAGGAAGCTTAATATCAGCAACAGTCAGTGTGCACTCAATGCACAGCAGCATTTCAGCATAATGTGCAGCTCTTGTATAGACACAACTGAAGGCAGCAAGGCAAGATAGGGGAAGAGCAGTGCAGTTGGAGGAAGCTCGTGCAGTAGCAATTGCAGCTAGCTGCACTGTAGTGCAGCAGATCGATGCGGTTCAGTAGCAACTCGAGCCACACTGTGTAGCACAGTGCAGAGTATCAGGAAGCAGTGAGGGGTAGCAGCAAGCAGTATGCATCATCGATAGCACTGCACAGTTTCAGCAGTTGGTTCTCAATGCACAGCAACTCGATCCAACAGTGCAAGTATCAACTATGTGCAATATCCTTACAGCACACAACAAGATAGCAAGGCTTAAACTGTTGCAAGCATGCCACTGCAAAAAATGCAGCAGTAGGTGGCTTCCAGCAAGTTACAGCAACCTCTTCACCACAGCATATTTAGAGTTTTCACTTAGTACTGCCACTACCAAAGTGTATCAGAGCCTGGTATCAGGATTTGTAACTGAAGGATGGATCCAAGCTCAAGTTGAGTACAATAGCTCAAGCCTAATGATTCAGTGGTTCAGAGTATAGTATCCAGTACTAGGTCATTTAATACAGTACAAGAGTTCTACAATAGATAGGAAGATCAATACATAGTCAACCTAGTTACTCAGTCAGCAAACCAACTCTTAACTACCATACTGTAATCACAGGAAGGGGAGGCTTGCACAGCAACTGCAGGGTATCAGTATCTGCACAGTGCAGCCTTTATCAGTTCAACACAGTTTCAAGTATCAGCAACTCTGAGGTGTTCACCAGTAAGAGCATTCATCATATGCACAGTCTCTGAGGTGTTCTTCAGTATCAGTGTACAGTTCAGTATCTGCAGTATCAGGTATTTGGTTAGTTGGTTTAAGGTAGTTTCAGTCAATGGGTAGTTAACTAATAGTTGGTTTAGATAGTCTACTTAGTTGTTATTAAATGGTTACTAGTTATGTCTAGTATTATAGTTAGAATAATTAGCATATAGTTTTGATATATATATATATCTATGTAGGTAAACTATAGGTAAGTATCTTTAGTATCTATGTAGCTAGTAAGTATTATATATAGTTAGTAAGTATATGTTTTGTATTAGTGTGTGTGTGTGTGTGTGTGTATATATATATATATATATATATATATATATATATATATATATATATATATATATATATATATATATATATATATTTCATAGTTAGTATATAGTTTAGCATGTTAGTTTAGTTATATTAATATAGTTAGTATATTAGGTATTAGCTAAATGAGATTTTGAATTACCTCGGGATACCAAAGTAATATCAAGGTTTTGGGTCGATACTCAAGGTATTGGTTTGAGTATCGGGATAGGTGTGAGCTAGTGCAATACACAT
Organism: Iris macrosiphon; assembly: GCA_036927795.1. Taxonomy (NCBI): domain Eukaryota; kingdom Viridiplantae; phylum Streptophyta; class Magnoliopsida; order Asparagales; family Iridaceae; genus Iris; species Iris macrosiphon. The sequence goes on along the minus strand of JAYESA010000562.1, from coordinate 111,437 downwards.
TGGTACAAGGCCAAGGTATCCTATTTTTATTGATTTATTATAGATACTATGTGTATTGACTTGTATATATATCTAAACTATTATTTTTATATATTAAACTTGTGTATCTTAGGATACGGCATTTCATGTGGTTCTTAGTATCTTAGATTTGTTAGTATAACTTAGTTTCGTAGTGTATCAACCTAGTATCCTAGTGTTAGACTCATACAAACTAGAATTAGTCGGTTTGACTTAGACATGGCTTTGTGACTTAGATGTTGACTAGTTTAACTTAATTTAATTCCAACACATTGTATTAATGCAATATTACATATATAGGTTTGTGTGAAACCAGTTGGGATACAGTTTGACATTCATTGCTTGGACGACAGTCGAGTACATTCTCTGATAGTTTCTATTATTTGATAATTATTATAATGCAAGTATTTAAAAATATTTTACATGACTCTTGACACATTGGTACACGAACTAGTATATACATGGATCAGTCATGAGATATTATATATATATATTGTTCATTGTTCCTCGTGTTCTCAATGTTTAACTTAGAAAATATTTCAATGTTCAATGTTTAACTTAGACAATGTTAAATGTTCAATATTCAATGTCCAATATTCAATGTTTAATATTCAATATTCAATATTTAAGGTTATTGTTTACATGGCCTTGATTATCTTGCATCAAAACGTGTCATGGTTGGATCCATTGTACTAGTTCGGAGAAAGGGGAAGTGTTAGCTAGATATGTGATCAAATCCTAGACAATGTTTAACTTAGACAATGTTTATCCAACGTTAAAGTAGACAATGTTCACCCAAGCCGATCACATATCTAACTAGTATTTTAATCACTAAGCATAGTTACAGTTCTTCACCATATTCTAGTTCATTATTTCATTCTATTATCTTGTTCTAGTTCATCGTGATCAGCGTATACCATATTGTTCTTGTTTACCTGTTCTTCTACCATAGTTGATATTGTTCATTATTTCTCGTATTGTATTATATTTTCTATTTCTGTTTATAGTCATTATCAATTAATTGGAACTGCTATTGGGTTGTACTTCATTCCAATCCTGATTGAATATATTTTTCAAATGAATGGTTAGAGAGGATATGTCCCACTTACTATGGACCAACAGATGGAGTGTCACCTGAGGATGTAGTACCAGTTACTGAGGCCATTTAGATTACCATACCTTGTAGTAGTTATTTCTATTTAGATTGTGTATTATATTATTATTTTGAGATCTTATTTGCGTTTAGATTTGAGTTAGACATGTGATATTTTGAGACTTGTATTTCTATTCTTTCTATTTCATATCGTGCTTAAAATCCTTCTTTAGTTTTATATGTGATTGAGTATCATTTGGAATTGAGATGGCATGACAGTATTTTATATATATTATGTGAGATATTAGATAGTATAGTAGACCAAGACAGCGTTCTTCTGTCGATGCTGCAGCGTAGGCTAGACGTAACCACATACTCGTGCCCCTATACCGGGTGCGGGTCATGACACATTTTTAGTGGTGGCCCATGCAGGTCATCTTCACAATAGTGCGATATCATGGTAGTGCAACGACTTAGTTGTACTACTGTGAGCCTGCGATAGGATATAATATTGGACACTAGAATGAGAGGGATACTCAATCACAACTAGGAAATAATTCCAACATAATTAAATCTTGCCATCTTCATTCTGAATATCGCTTTCCTTAAAAAAATTATCCTTCTTTGATGATATCGTATCTTGCTCAATATTGATTCCTTATTTCAAATCTGCTATCAGGATGTCGTCAAAGACGCGTTCCCAACGCTCAGGCGCAATGTCAACATGATTAGTCACTTTATCACCTATGAGGGCAGCACCATCAGATGATGTTCCAGCACCTACGTTCTAGAGGTCGACTTCACCGATCCAGGTGGGCATTTTTGCTGCAGATTTCGGAGGTGCTCCACCTCCGGTACAGAGGATAGCACCGACAGTTGCATGGGATCTTCCATTCCTGCCACCCGCAGTCGATCAGAAGCAGATGTTCGCTCTATTTTAGCAGATAATAGAGGCACAGCAGCGACAGTCAGAGGTCCTACGATAGAGCATGGAGAATATTCACCAAATCGCGCTCGCAGCAGTTGAGAGAGTCGTATTATTCCAGCCACAGATGACACCGTCTGTCACTACCACATTTTCTAGGAAAGGGTATTTTGGTAATTTCATAATTAATTAAATATTGTGTATATTAAATAATTATTTGTTATATTATTTAATTATTGTTAGATGTTAGTTATTTATTTTGGATTTATTTTAGTGGACCTAACTAGTTTAGTTTAGACTCATGGACCAACATGTATTAATTGTTAGAATTGAGCCCAATTAGAAAGCCCATTGATTAGGAGGAGGATTAAATTAATTAAATCATTAGACTAAAAGCTTCCCTCCTTAATTATTTCTTTATGAGAGACCCCAAGGGGTATAATGGACACTACATAGTGTCATGAGGAAGGGGTGGAGGGGGTCGGCCTATTTAAAAGAGGGGGGAAAGTTTCTCTCTCCTCTTTTCATTTGAAAACTAGATCTAGAATTTCCCTCAACCAAATTCCTTCATTTCTAAATCATTTTTCTACCAAATTTTATCCCAATTCCTTCCCAGATCACTATTGGAGACTAGTGGAGCAAAGATCTAGAAGGAGAAAGCAAGGATCTACAAAGAGGAGCAAGGATCTACAAGTTGGAGGCCAATTTTATCATATTTGGAGGTTGCATTGGGAATCCATCTCCTAATAGGTATAATTCAGTTTTTACCTTAATCTAGGTTCTAAATCTGAGATTTAACTATAAGAAATCAATCCATACGCATTGGCTACCCAAAGGATTTGGTTTTGTGTTTATAGGAGGCCTATTGAGAAAGTTATAGCGCTTTTTGTATTAATTTTGGGAGAATTCTGAGATTGACAATTGTTGTGTATGTCAATTGGTCCTATAAATTAATTTGGCATGTGCTTGTGTATTTGGGGCTACTGTTGTGTCAATAATTGGGTACGTGTAGGTCGTATCCCAATAATTTGGTGATACGTGTTGATTTGAGGGTTTTCCCTCCGACACTGGACTTTGTGCATGTCACATTTTGACACGGATACGTAGATTTGTGTTTGACTCTTCATATTATTCATAAATAATATATTAGACTTATTTGTGTACTTTGGGGTACGTTTGGATGTGTGGTGGACTCGTGTCGTAAGCGTATCCTAGATTTAATGGGATACGGGTGTGATATGCTCCATGTGTTTGTGCAATCTATTTCTAGATCTATTTCTCAATTATTCTTGGTCATTGTGATATGTAATTATATGTGTGTATATATATATTTATGTGTTAGTGTGTCATATATCTATGTATCTATGTGTTATGTATATATGTAGCTATACTTCTACATATGTAATAGCTATTAAATATAATAGTATATATATGTATATGTTATGAGTATATATATATATATATATATATATATATATATATATATATATATATATATATATATGTGTAGCAAGTATGTATATATTAGTCATCATATAGCTACTAATATATACATACTTGCTACATATATATATATATATATATATATATATATATATATATATATATATATATATATATATATATATATAATGGTGTATTTATTAGTATAAGAGTGAGAGAAGGGAGAGTAGCAACTTTTAGTGACGGAAATAGCGACAACAGCAGCATTAACAACAGCACAGTAACAGCAACAGCAGCAGCAGTAGCAAATAGCAACGGCGGCAGCAACAATAGCAACGGCAGCAGCAGCGTATTAGCAAAGACAGCAGCTTTCGCGACAAAAGCAGCAGCAACATTAGCAACAGCAGCAAAAAACTGTCACAACAGCAGCAGTAACAACAGCGGTATCAGTAGCCGTATCAGCAGTTGTCACGACCCGCACCCGGTGTAGGGATGCAAGTCAGAAACAACGTCCAGCCTACGCCGCAGCATCGGCGGTAGAACGCTGTCTTGGTCAACTATACTATCTAATTATCTCACAAAATGCATAATCCTCCAATAATATCTTAACTCCAAGATGAGAGTATAATCAACTTAGTTCAACACAATACTCAATCACATTACTATGGCACGAGAAGATATCAAAGAAGTCTAACATAACTATGCAGTTAATATAACAACAACAAATAGAAATAATATCCAAACACAAATACATGCCGGAAACAAATCCGGTACCAAAATGCTAAAGAGAACTAACTATGCTAACTAGTGAATCAGGCTAAATCTCTAGACAGTCACTCCAGAACTAGTGGGACCAAGTCTGCACCATCTATAGGCTGAGGTCCGTAGTATGTCGGACACCAATCTTCCGGATCCTCTGAAAAATATTTTCCAGTCAGGAATGGAGCGAAGTACAACCCAATAGCAGTTCCAATTAATTGACAAAAACTATAAAACAGTAGAGTAGAAGATTCAATCTACGATGAGGATATAATTGATAATCAAGAACAATGAAAGAATAGGCAATACTAACAACAGAATATAATCAATGCGTACAAGAATAAAGGAATGAACTATAATGTCAGAATAGAACAAGGTAATCAATGAAGTGAATAATGGAATCTATAATAACTATGTGATTTGAGATACTAACTAAATATGTGATCGGCTTGGGAGATTCAATGATTACACTAAGGAGCTAACTCAACCATACGTGAATTGCATGGTTAGTTAGTAGCCAATGATTATACTACTAGCCGATAGTTTCTTGATCACATATTTAATTGGTATTTCCCTCGCCCCGACTGATATGATGGATCGAATCATGACACGTCACTAGCCAATGTATCCAATGTTTAATCTACAATATTCAATGTTATCCAATACCAACAAGGACAGTATCCGATACCATCTCCATAATCAAGGTAACATTCCATGACTGACGATCCAATAACAATACCAATCCGTGTACCATCGTGTCAAGAATCATAAGTAACATTTTTAAATACTTGAATTATAGTGGTAATCAAATAATGGAAACTATCAGAAAATTTACTCGCCTGTGGTCCAGAGCAAATGATAAAAAATGATGTCCGAACTGGTGTCACAGACCTATATATAAAATATTTTATTAATACAAGTTTTGGGGAAGAGAAATAAATTAAACTAGTCAATTTCTAGGTCATAAAACTATTTCTAAGTCAAAAGTCAAACTAGGTCAACTCTAAGTCAACTATGGTCAACTATAGTCAAATTATGGTCAACTACCTATTTCTAGGTTGCATGAGTCTAACTCAAAGATATTGGGCTCACACACTATGAATCTAGGTCATACAAGCTACATCTTAGGATACTAAGATACCGTATCTCTGGATACGCAAACAATGGATAAATATAACACATATGTATATATCAAACAATATTATATATATAAAATCCTAATTACAAATGCTAAATGGATACCTTGGTTTCGAACCAACTTGGTATCGCAATACTAAACCTCTATCTTGATATCCAAACCCAATACCTTGATTATCCTCCAATACCTTGATACTTACCTTGGCATCTCAAGGTAAATTCAAAACCTTATTTATACTAACTACCCAACAATAATTATAAACTACTATGCATTTAATATTTATATAATACTATATACCTTATTTTAGTCACCTTAATACCAACCCATAATTAGTTTACAACTATCCTATTACTTATGCCAATACCTACTACTCATACCTTGGTATATCTTGATACTTACCTTGGTATCTCAAGGTAATTGCCAAAATCTCATATATATACTAACTACCCATCAATAATTACATATATCAATCCAATATAACTCTAGTATGTACTAATAGAATAATACTAACTACCAACTACACACTAACTATTAATACATATATACGTACATACATACCTTCAAATATATAATATATAAAAGATACTCATAACAATTGATAACTAAAATATACTAACTATTCTAATAAATTTATATGCTACAACTAAATATATACATATATAGTATACTATAATACAAATAGCAATTATGAACATATTTATATATATTAATTACCATATATATATACATATATATCTATATATATATATTAATATCTAATATATTAAAAACTGCCAAACTGTCGCTAAATACCCTGTCCATTGTCACAGAAAGCTGCTGTGTATATAGATACACTGCAGTTTTTGTGACAGTTTCCTGCACTGTCATAAAAACTGTCGCTGAAGCTTCTGATACTCTGTTGATACACTGATGTTTCAGCGACAGTTTTCTGCAACTGTCGCTGACTACTGTCGCTGAAAAGCTGCTATTATTTGCATTTGTTGCTGCTGTTGCGACTCTTCTGGCTCGCTGCTGTCGCTAAAAATATATGTATATATATATATATATATATATATATATATATATATATATATTTATATATATAAATACATATATATAACCCACCATATATATTTATACAATATATATTTAAATACATATATATAACCCACAATATATATTTATACAATATATATATAAAACTATATATAACTATACATACACTTATACATAGTAAATTGTATAAAATAACAGATAGTAACATACACACACACACACATAGTAATATGTATATATAACTATACATATATGTATACATATATATAATCATGCAATAATATAAATACATACAAATATATAATATAACTATATATATAACCACATATAAATATATCTACTATATTATATATACATATGTTACCACTTATAAATATATATCTACATACATATATATATAAATAATCATATAATAACTATAAATAATCTAACTACTTAATTAAACATACACATATATTATATAAAACATATACATATATTTACATCCCTAACATATATTATAACATATATATTAATGCATGTAGAAGAAAGCTACATAATATATATTCTATTAATACATATATAATACATAGATCTATGATACAATAAACACTATAATAAATATACATAACACATATATAATATATATAGATACATACACAATTATAATTCAAGAGTTAAAGCATAATTAATTAGATCTACACATAAACACACAACAATTGGAGAGTATCACACCGTATCCCACTAGATCTAGGATACGCATGCGACACGAGTCCACCACACATCCAATTGCATCTCGAAGGACACAAACAAATCACATATAATATTTATGAACAAAACAAAGTGTCAAATGTAGATCTATGTGTCCGTGTCAAAATACGACATGTACAAAGTCCCGTGTCGGAGGAAAAATCCCAAAAACAACACATATCACCAAATTGTTGGGATACAACCTACACGTACCCAATTATGGATACGAAACTAGCCCCAAACACATAAACATATGCCAAATTGATCTATAGGATCAATTGACACACACAACAAAAGTTATTTTCGGAATTCCCCAAAATTGACACAAAAAGCACCATAACTTTCTCCATATGTCTTCTATGAACACAAAACCAAATCCTATGGGTAGTACATATATATGGGTTGATTATTTATGATTAAATCTCAGATTTTAAAAGCTATTTTAAGGAAAAAAAACTGAATTATACCTATTGGGAGATAAATTCTCAATAAAACCTCCAAAATTGGTGAAATTAGCTTCCAACTTGTAGATCCTTGCTCCTCTTTGTAGATCCTTGCTTCCTCCTTCTAGATCCTTGCTCTTCTAGTCTCCAATGGTGATTTGGGAAGGAAATGGATGAAAATTTGGTAGAGATTTGGTGAAATTTGGTTGAGGAAAATTCTAGATCTAGATTTGGAATAAAAAATAAAGAGAGAGAAAGTTTTCATCCTCTTTATATAGGCCTCACTTGCCCCCTCCCTCAAGCTACTATGTAAAGTCTAAAATACCCCTTGGGGCCTCTCATGAAGAAATTAATTAAGGAGGGAAGCTTCTAGTCTAATGGTTAATTAATTTAATTATCCTCCTAATTATGGGCTTTCTAGTTGGGCTCAATTCTAACAATTAATACATGTTGGTCCATGAGTCTAAACTAAACTAGTTAGGTCCACTAACACAAGTCCAAAAAATAAATCTAACATGCTAATAATAAATAAATAATACAATAAATAAATATTTAACATGTACAATATTCAATTAATTACGAAATGACCAAATACCATTTTCTAGAAAATACGGTAGTGACAAGTCTATCCCCCTTAAAATAATTTCGTTCTCGAAATTTAAGGGTGATCGTACTCCTTCTAGGTCAAACCCCCAGCAATCATAGTCTAATAAGGTCTTATCTTACTAAGAACAGTCCTATGCAAAGAATAACATATCTCCACCTGTCTTATTACTTTTGTCTCTGTCAGGATATTCTATAGCTACACTAACTATATAACATAAGCATCCAAAAGGTACTAAAGAATCAATCAATCAATCAAAATAGATGAAAGGAATAGAAAGAAAGAACAGACTCTCTAACCCATCACCTGTAGTATTGGTCTCCTCGACCGTCATCGCAAATGCTCTGCGCTGCCGAGGTAGCTCCCTCTGCGGATGATGAGCAATCTGTGGTGCTACAGGTGGCCTAACCCCATCTCTCTGCCCTCGATCTGCATCCTGGCCTAGACATTGAAGTGTCCAGAGACAATCCTTCACCATATGCTCCGTTGATCCACAATGTAAGCATGCTCCAAGTCTCTTCCAGCATATCTCCCAAGTGTGCCCAGTCTTCTTGCAATAGGTGCATTGAGGAGCCTGTTGCACCTGTCTCTGAGGTTGCTATGGTATTTGATGTACTGGAGCTTGTACTGGAGCAACAATTAGTTCTGGCATCTGATATTGCTGCTGATAGGCTCCGAATTGTACTGGAAACTGCTATTGCTGGAACCGTGGCCTCTTTGTCGGTCCCGCACTGCTACTGTCACCCCCAAACATATCACGGTCCCTCTTCGGCTTTAAGTTTCACTCCCGCTCGACCTTGCGTGCCTCCGAAAGTATCTCAGAATACGTCTCGTAGAAAGACGGAATAAGAATCTTCACTTCCCAATTCAGACCCTCGCGAAAACGTATAGCCCGAACTTCTGGCTCTCTCACCAAGTACTCCGCAAATCGGCTCAGCATCCCAAACTCTGCGGCATACTCCTCTACGGACATGCTTCCTTGTGTAAGGCTCTCAAATTGCCTTCCTAATTCCAATCTGTTCGTCCGAGCAAAGAACTTCTTCTTAAAGAGATCCTTGAATATCTCCCAAGACTGCCCCGCATCAGTAAGAATTGGCTCATTCCTGAACCAAGTACGGGCAACGTCGAACAGTTGAAGTCCTACTACCTCAACCTTCAGATCCTCCGCAAGACGGGACACCTTCATGAGTCGCTCGATATCTTCAAGCCAATAGTCAGCATAGACTATACCTTCTGTACCCTTGAAAACTTGAGGCTCAAGCTTCTTGAAATTTTGAATGTTGCCTGGCTTGATCTGAATATCTTGTGGCTGTGGAGGAGCCTCTTTCTGAAATGCTGTTATAGCTATCTGATGGGCATTTTTCATACTCTGCCACATCAAATCTGACTGCCTGTGCTGGGCTTCTATCTGTACCCTCTGTAATTCCATCATCTCTCTAAACAGTGCAACCATCGGCGCGGTATCTCCTGAAAATAGAGGTGGTGGAAGTCCCTCCGAAGCAACTGGAGTAGTCCTCGGAACAGGTGGAGGAGAACCCCCGAAGGCAGCCGAGACTCCTATATGAACTGATATCGTAGGAGGTACAAACCCTACTGCCTGAGTGGAAGATTGAGAGGTGGCAGACCTCGCAGAAACTGCTCCCGATCGATGGGATCTAGTCTTCGGCAGCATCCTGAAGACAAATCGAAACAAAGAAGATCAATTTGACACACGATAAGATATTATCAAGGAAGGACAAAAGTATTCAGAAGGAATCAAAAGTAGCGATTCAATTCAGATTGGAATTCCTAGTTGTGATTGAGTACCCCTCTCTCTTCCAAGTATCATATGTCCTATATCCTATCACAGGATCACAGTAGTACAACTAAGTCGTCGCACTACCACGACATCGTAATATTGCGAAGCCTGACCTGCATGGGCCACCACTAAAAATGTGTCACGACCCGCACCCGGTGTAGGGATACAAGTCAGAAATAACGCCCAGCCTACGCCGCAGCATCGACGGTAGAACGCTGTCTTGGTCAACTATACTATCTAATTATCTCACAAAATGCATAATCCTCCAATAATATCTCAACTCCAAGATGAGAGTATAATCAACTTAGTTCAACACAATACTCAATCATATTACTATGGCACGAGAAGATATCAAAGAAGTCTAACATAACTATGCAGTTAATATAACAACAACAAATAGAAATAATATCCAAACACAAATATATGCCAAAAACAAATCTGGTACCAAAATGCTAAAGAGAACTAACTATGCTAACTAGTGAATCAGGCTAAATCTCTAGACAGTCACTCCAGAACTAGTGGGACCAAGTCTGCACCATCTATAGGCTGAGGTCCGTAGTATGTCGGACACCAATCTTCTGGATCCTCTGAAAAATATTTTCCAGTCAGGAATGGAGCGAAGTACAACCCAATAGCAGTTCCAATTAATTGACAAAAACTATAAAACAGTATAATAAAAGATTCTATCTACGATGAGGATATAACTGATAATCAAGAACAATGAAAGAATAGGCAATACTAACAACAGAATATAATCAATGCATACAAGAATAAAAGAATGAACTATAATGTCAGAATAGAACAAGGTAATCAATGAACTGAATAATGGAATCTATAATAACTATGTGATTTGAGATACTAACTAAATATGTGATCGGCCTGGGAGATTCAATGATTACACTAAGGAGCTAACTCAACCATACGTGAATTGCATGGTTAGTTAGTAGCCAATGATTACACTACTAGCCGATAGTTTCTTGATCACATATTTAATTGGTATTTTCCCCGCCCCGACTGATATGATGGATCGAATCATGACACGTCACTAGCCAATGTATCCAATGTTTAATCTACAATATTCAATGCTATCCAATACCAACAAGGACAGTATCCGATACCATCTCCATAATCAAGGTAACATCCCATGACTGACGATCCAATAACAATACCAATCCGTGTACCATCGTGTCAAGAAACATAAGTAACATTTCTAAATACTTGAATTATAGTGGTAATCAAATAATGGAAACTATCAGAGAATGTACTCGCCTGTGGTCCAGAGCAAATAATATAAAATGATGTCTGAACTGGTGTCACAGACCTATATATGAAATATTGCATTAATACAAGTTTTGGGGAAGAGAAATAAATTAAACTAGTCAATTTCTAGGTCATAAAACTATTTCTAAGTCAAAAGTCAAACAAGGTCAACTATGGTCAACTATAGTCAAATTATGGTCAACTACCTATTTCTAGGTTGCATGAGTCTAACTCAAAGATATTGGACTCACACACTATGAATCTAGGCCATACAAGCTACATCTTAGGATACTAAGATACTGTATCTCAGGATACGCAAACAAGGGATAAATATAACACATATGTACATATCAAACAATATTATATATATAAAATCCTAATTACAAATACTAAATGGATACCTTGGTTTTGAACCAACTTGGTATCGCAATACTAAACCTATATCTTGATATCCAAACCCAATACCTTGATTATCCTCCAATACCTTGATACTTACCTTGTCATCTCAAGGTAAATTCAAAACCTTATTTATACTAACTACCCAACAATAATTATAAACTACTATGAATTTAATTTTATATAATACTATATACCTTATTTTAGTCACATTAATACCAACCCATAATTAGTTTACAACTATCCTATTACTTATGCCAATACCTACTACTTATACCTTGGTATATCTTGATACTTACCTTGGTATCTCAAGATAATTGCCAAAATCTCATATATATACTAACCACCCATCAATAATTAGATATATCAATCCAATATAACTCTAGTATGTACTAATAGAATAATACTAACTACCAACTACACACTAACTATTAATACATATATACGTACATACATACCTTCAAATATATAATATATAAAAGATACTCATAACAATTGATAACTAAAATATACTAACTATTCTAATAAATTTATATGCTACAACTAAATATATACATATATAGTATACTATAATAAAAATAGCAATTATGAACATATTTATATATATTAATTACCATATATATCTATATATATATTAATATCTAATATATTAAAAACTGCCAAACTGTCGCTAAATACCCTGTCCACTGTCGCAGAAAGCTGTTGTGTATATAGATACACTGCAGTTTTTGTGACAGTTTTCTGCACTGTCACTTAAAACTGTCGCTGACTACAGTCGCTGAAAAGCTGCTATTATTTGCATTTATTGCTGCTGTTGCGACACTTCTGGCTCGCTGCTGTCGCTGAAAATATATGTATATATATATATATATATATATATATATATATATATATATATATATATATATATATATATATATATAATATATATATAAATACATATATATAACCCACCATATATATTTATACAATATATATTTAAATACATATATATAACCCACAATATATATTTATACAATATATATATATATAACTATATATAACTATACATACACTTATACATAGTAAATTGTATAAATTACCACATAGTAACATACACACACACACATAGTAATATGTATATATAACTATACATATATGTATACATATATATAATCATGCAATAATATAAATACATAACAATATATAATATAACTATATATATAACCACATATAAATATATCTACTATATTATATATACATATGCTACCACTTATAAATATATATCTACATACATATATATATATAAATAATCATATAATAACTATAAATAATCTAACTACTTAATTAAACATACACATATATTATATAAGACATATACATATATTTACATCCCTAACATATATTATAACATATATATTAATGCATGTAGAAGAAAGCTACATAATATATATTCTATTAATACATATATAATACATAGATCTATGATTCAATAAACACTATAATAAATATACATAATACATATAAAATATATATAGATACATACACAATTATAATTCAAGAGTTAAAGCACAATTAATTAGATCTACACATAAACACACAACAATTGGAGAGTATCACACCGTATCCCACTAGATCTAGGATACGCATGCGACACGAGTCCACCACACATCCAATTGCATCTCGAAGGACAGAAACAAATCACATATAATATTTATGAACAAAACAAAGTGTCAAATGTAGAACTATGTGTCCGTGTCAAAATACGACATGTACAAAGTCCCGTATCGGAGGAAAAATCCCCAAAATAACACGTATCACCAAATTGTTGGGATACGACCTACACGTACCCAATTGTGGATACGACACTAGTCCCAAACACATAAACATATGCCAAATTGATCTATAGGATCAATTGACACACACAACAAAAGTCATTTTTGGAATTCCCCCAAAATTGACACAAAAAGCACCATAACTTTTTCTATAGGTCTCCTATGAATATAAAACCAAATCCTATGGGTAGTACATATATATGGGTTAATTATTCATGATTAAATCTCATATTTAGAAGCTATTTTAAGAGAAAAAACTGAATTATACCTATTGGGAGATGGATTCCCAATAAAACCTCCAAAATTGGTGAAATTAGCTTCCAACTTGTAGATCCTTGCTCCTCTTTGTAGATCCTTGCTTCCTCCTTCTAGATCCTTGCTCTTCTAGCCTCCAATGGTGATTTAGGAAGAAAATTGGTGGAAATTTGGTTGAGATTTGGTGGAATTTGGTTGAGGAAAATCCTAGATCTAGATTTGGAATGAAAAATGAAGAGAGAGAAAGTTTTTATCCCCTTTATATAGGCCTCACTTGCCCCCTCCCTCAAGCTACTATGTAAAGTCTAAAATACCCTTGGGGCCTCTCATGAAGAAATTAATTAAGGAGGGAAGCTTCTAGTCTAATGGTTTAATTAATTTAATTATCCTCCTAATTATGGACTTTCTAGTTGGGCTCAATTCTAACAATTAATACATGTTGGTCCATGAGTCTAAACTAAACTAGTTAGGTCCACTAACACAAGTCCAAAAAATAAATCTAACATGCTAATAATAAATAATTAATATAATAAATAAATATTTAACATGCACAATATTCAATTAATTACGAAATGACCAAAATACCCTTTTCTAGAAAATACGGTAGTGACATCAGTTTCAGTGACGGCAGCGGTGGCTTTTAGCGACAGTTCTGCGGTTGTATATAGTATAGATATCCTTGTTCATTGTATGATATCCTCTATGTTCATTGTATCTAGTGTAGATATCCTTGTTCTCTTGACACGATGGTTACACGGATTGGTATATCTGGATCTCGTCATAAGATGTTATTCCTTGGTATATGGTGTATCTTGTGCAAGCCTTGTTTTATTGATTATCTTGTACATATACAGACACTGATTCTCTGGAAGACTAGCTATCTTTTTGGGGAATCCCGTGCCATAGCGTACCATGGTTGGATCTATTATACTAGTCGAGGGTGGAGAGTATTTTAGTTAGATGTGTGATCATACCCATCTTGTATCATGTCTTGTTCTTGAATAGTGTTAATCATACACCGCACGTATGATTAGCCAGGCTATAAATCTTGTATCAAGTTCCCAAGTCGATCATATATTAAAGCTAGTACTCATACACTTAGTCATTAGTATTCTTGTTCATTGTCATATTATTTATTATTGTATTTATTCCAGTATTTCCTTATTGTATATCTCTTGTATCTATTGTGCATCTTGTATATTCACATCTATTTACTGTTACATAGTTTTTATCATTGATTAGAACTGCTGTTAAAGATGTACTCTGCTCCTTTTCTGACTGGATATATTTTTCTCAGATGATACTGAGGAGTGGTACCCTACATATTATGGACCTCCGGATATTATGGGCTTAGAGTCAGAGACCCTAGCTTAGGAGGAACTTATTCCAACTAAGACAGATGACCCGAGATTAGTAGCTTTTTAGTATTCTTTTGTACTGGATTTGTCTTCAGCTTATTTTGTTAGTATTCTTTCAGACTCACTGATGTTATTATTTTAGACTCATGAGTTGTATGTGACTATTCTATTCTTTATCATATTCGTACTCATTTCTATCTTAGATCTGTGATTGAGTATATTATTTTTGTTGGTGATTCATTATATTGCTAGATAGATTACCCAGACAGCGTTCTACCGCCGATTCTGTGGTATAGGCTGGGCGTTGTTCCCGACTTGCATCCCTACATCGGGTGCGGGTCGTGACACTGCCTCAGCCCAATCTGTAACAGCCGAGGCCAGGAACTATCATTGACTTTAAAAGGATGGGGCCTAAGTACTTTATGGGCACCGAGGAAATCTTGTACTCAGACGACTGGATAGAGGATATTGAGAGGGACCTGCGATTGGGGCAGATTCCTGAGATCTTGCAAGTAGAAGCAGCAGGTAGTATGATGTTCGATATTGTACTGACATGGTTCAGGACAGACCCCAGGATATCAGCATCGGGACTTACTTGGGGAGCTTTCAAGGAGCTTTTCAAAGAGAAGTTTTTCCCGGATGTGGCTCAGAGTACTTTGGAGAGTCAATTCCAGAACCTCATCCAAGAAAAGTTGATGGTGGATGAGTATGCGGCAGAGTATGCCGATTGGGATGATTTGTTGAGGGACAAAATCCCCGAGCTAGGGCTAGGAAGTTGAGAAAAGGACTGAACAGTGAGATTAAGTCTCATACTAATGGAGACTGTAGCGCTACTTTTGAGGAAATTATGAGACATGCACAGTGGGCCGAGGATGATTTGGAACTTGGCTCCAAAAGGCCGAGAGACACCGGAGGAGCGAGTAGTGGTACGGGCCCAGCAAAGCGCACCCACTTTCAACAGCCGAGAGTATATCAGCATCAGTAGTATCTTGTGCCAGTTAGGGCACCAGCTTAACCAATACAACAGTTTCAGAAATTAGTGTATCAGCCACCGTAGCTACCTCAAAGGCAGATTCAACAGACTTTTCCTTGTGCCTATTATGGAAGGCATGGGCATGATTGTGAGAACTGTCGGAAGAGACTCAGACCATGCTTGTATTGTGTTTCCCTGACCATCAGGTGAAGAAATTTTCCAACAACCCGTATAGACCAGATCACGGTCAGAGAGGTGGAGCTAGGCCACCTGTGGTACCGCAAACTGCTCAGCACCCGCATAGAGAGCCACCCCAGCAGGGAGGGGCAATTGCAATGGCAGTCAGAGAGGATGGCACTTCAGGTGATAAGTTAGCTTGTTTTGTCCTATTCTATT